>CM069859.1:42917661-42935161 GCA_036172795.1 Pelodytes ibericus | reverse complement strand
TAAGACAATATGTAGATTTTTTTTCTTATTCTCAACAGTCACAGTATAAGCAATGTTTAGGTGACAGTCCTTTAAGACAATTTGCAGTGTTAAAACACTTTAGTTGAGTAGAAATGTGATATTCCATAGCTGTATCAGTCCATGCTCAAACTAAACCTGTGTTTGGGTTTTTTAAATCATGATATGTAAATGAGGCAAATAAATGAAAAGCATAGAATTCTCCATACAAACTGTACAGATTTTGAAATCATGCTAAAATCACAAGACATCTCTAGAGACTTCATAACGCAGTTATTGCTGCCCCATGGTCTAGAAAGTGCTACAAAACTAGCGCTAATCCACCCAGCCCATGTCCAACTAAAACCTCTCTAAGAGAAGCTTCTTAAAGAGCTCACAATCTTTCTTACCACTGTATGCGAGTATGTACTGAAAAAACTTGCAAAAGAACAATTTGTCATAAGATTCTTCAAATGCTGGCCAAAAAATACAATGTATTAAAATATAAAATGTGACCAAGTATATTGTAAGTTTTTTTTATTTTTAGTATAATTGCCCTTTACTTCTTCTAATTTAAACATACTACCTATGTGCTTCAAGGAGACCACAATTTTAGGAAGGCTACTCGAGCCATTTTTGTTCTGAATTTGTCACAATAAAACCACAGACAGCACTCTTCGGTCAAACAATCAAACTATAATAGTACCAAGAAAAGAGTAAATGCAGATTGATGCACTTCCACAAGACACAAATCCGTTCCCCTATCGTTACAGAAAATCCCAATTAACACTTGTAAGACAGGAGATGCAGCATATTGCAACCTAAAACCCATTGCACAAGAAATATATGCACTTTACAGCATATACACTGAAAAAAATATATGTATTACTGCAGATTACCCACAATTTAAAGCCAAAAATGAAAATGCAAACAATCAAGTATGACAATTCGTTCAACAAGATTAAGACTGATTTACACAATTTTCATAGTATTCATTAGAGGTGAAGAATTCTGAATACAATTCCCAAGACAATCAAATTTGCAGTGCACCAACACTGTTTATACAAACTCCATCCTTATCAAAGTAGGTCCTAAATTATAAGCCAGCGTGATTACAATTAGAGAAAGTTTCTTATTCATACTTCATTACTGTCTTCAGTGTGCAGAAACCTTCAAGGATGGTTAATGAGCACATGCTCGAACAAAGATTCCAGAGATTTACACCACAATTCTATAATCCAGCATTCAGATTTATGAAACGCATTTATAATATTCACCCTGTCCTGGTTTAAAAAAAAAAAAAAAAAAATGGGATATTCCCATTAAAATATCCAACCAGGTATTTCTTATATGTGTACCTGACCAAATGTAAGGAGAGCTCAGGATTCCTGCTCCTCCATGACACAGAACGAAAAGTGTAGTATTCCTCCAGAGAGCAAACTTTATTTCTCCTTTTAAAGTGAACCTATGATCGTCAACACTTGTAGATGACAAGTTAAGCTTCAGGTAGTAATGCATTAAATTTAAATATTTGCTGGTTAGATCACCAACAAATATATCAATTTAAAGATATACATACCTGAAGCTTTATTTCGTCTCCTCCTCCAAAGTTGAGATAAAGCAAGATATACGTTTATATTTTTCTATAGCAGAATGAAGAGGGAAACATTTTTTATATCTAGAAATGGGGAGCTGGTGATCTTCTAGAAATGCTGTGAGCAACTTGAAATATTAGGACAACAGCAATGTGTGACTGGTCAAGGATCCCGAGTCCTCTTGATAATTTAGAGGGTTTGGTAGATATTTGTAAGGTTTAGGAGCCAGCCTATTGGTTTACAGCAGCAAGATGATAAGTATGCCAACGTTCAACATAAAAATAAACTGGAAAAATGGGCATCAATTTGAGGTGCTATGGGCTCTGGTCAAGCTCAATAGCTTTCTTCATCAATTTGTGCGGAATAGAAGTTTAAGTCACTCCATAATACCAAAAGCATTGAGGCAGAGTCCTGGATAATTACTAATCATTGACTGGAATCGGTCATAGGCCTCCTAACTTGTGTGCATATGCATGGTGGAAATGACATTTAACCCAAAGGTCCTTCAGTGAACAGTAAAGGTGAAATGTTTCATCCTCTAGCCATACATACAAAAGGGTAATCCAGCAGTCCATCGGAACATCCAAAGTTTTAGCACAGCGCTTAAACATACAAAATGATCAATCCAGACAATTGTTCTAGCAATTAGTAGAGACAAAAAGGTTCAGATTCCAAAAATCACAGTACATAGTTGCTGGATAACTACAGACACTGGTGTTTCTACAAATCAAGAGGCCAAATGCTACCAATCTCGACAAAACTCAGCAGACTATGGAAACAGTCCTTATCAGGTCTCTCTTCACAGGAAGTCTCATATTATAGATATACAGTAGCAACCATTACATTAGCTCTACTGATCGTGTGGACTTCACTCCTCATGATGCCCAGACAATCAAAATGACTATGGCTGAATATGATGGGAGATGTAGACAACAGTAGTTTGATTAAGGTTAGTCAATGTATTGACAAAATATAAACCCAGCCATGTTACCATCCGCATAAAGGATGCAAACCGTGTTAGTATCGCACTGTGCAAGTAACGTCCACTGAATACCATTTGCACGACGACAGCACACTAACAACCATAACGTCTTGATACCCACAGACATATTACAAGCACTGGCTCCATATAATAGGAGGTCGGTGGTGCATGTGGCCCTGGCACACAGTAGGCGAAATTACAAAACTAGCTTCGCCACTCAATCTCCCAGCATAGAGCATTTCCCGCGCTCCCGTTTTACCACAGCGCACGCCTCTACATAACACAAAGACGAGATATATTTACCGCAAAGGGTCGATGACAAACACTAAAAGCGTCCTACAAAAAAGGACAAAGCGCTCCGGTTATAATCGTGTTTTGTTGCAGCGAGATCTCGCAGTAGAGAAAATGGCTCCGACCAGGTCTGCAAAGGAAGGGAAAAAACGTCAACGGCGTTCTAGAGTTCTAAGCACGCGAGCCCATCGTGGTTGCTTCAAGTAGATGCTAATGGACGCGGCCAAACGACCTTTCTTGGTCGGATGTCATGGCTGATTTTTGTCTCGTATGATTAGAACTCTGTGAGCCTGACTAGGCAGGATTATACACCAGAAATCTCTAGAAGTCGCGTAAAGGGAGGCCCACACCTAACGCGGCAGGAGCGATGTTTTGTAAATTGTTGAAGGTGCAGCCTTGTGCATACTTGCAGGGATTTAAAATTAGATTTTACTTTGGCAGACTACATCACATTTTTTTGAGACATTAATTAAAAAACAAATAGGTACATTGAATAAAATAATGTGTGCAATAGTCTCTATTGCATACCTCCCAACAGCAGGACAGTCATTTGGGAGCTATGTCCTGTTTTTTGGGACAGAGGTAGCGCTTAGTGGGACAGCAGGAATCAGGACCACAATCCCAAGGTCCTGTTCGCATTCTCTGGTGTCCCAGATACCAGAGAATGCTCACTGCTCATGCACAGCACCAATCTAGATACCAGAGAATGCTTACTGCTCATGCACAGCACCAATCTAGATACCAGAGAATGCTCACTGCTCATGCACAGCACCAATCTAGATACCAGAGAATGCTCACTGCTCATGCGCAGCACCAATCCAGATACCAGAGAATGCTTACTGCTCATGCGCAGCACCAATCCAGATACCAGAGAATGCTTACTGCTCATGCACAGCACCAATCCAGATACCAGAGAATGCTTACTGCTCATGCGCAGCACCAATCCAGATACCAGAGAATGCTTACTGCTCATGCACAGCACCAATCCAGATACCAGAGAATGCTTACTGCTCATGCACAGCACCAATCCAGATACCAGAGAATGCTCACTGCTCATGCACAGCACCAATCCAGATACCAGAGAATGCTTACTGCTCATGCACAGCACCAATCCAGATACCAGAGAATGCTTACTGCTCATGCACAGCACCAATCCAGATACCAGAGAATGCTTACTGCTCATGCACAGCACCAATCCAGATACCAGAGAATGCTCACTGCTCATGCACAGCACCAATCCAGATACCAGAAAATGCTTACTGCTCATGCACAGCACCAATCCTGGCTTCAGATGCCAGGATCTAAAGTGGCTGAGAGTGTTACTGCACATGAGCGGTAGCACTGACAGCCCCTCCTCCCCAGACTTTGCCCCCCCTCGTTGGGAGGTATGCTATTGTACTTAATGTTACTTAATGTTTATTTTATTTCACTTGCCTTGTTATTTGTGTATGATTTTAACTTGTCAATAAAAGTTATGTCTTAATTGGAAACGATTCCACACATGTTTATCAGATCTTCTAGTTAGTATCAGGGTTACCCTCTTGTGGATATCACTATATAGTATTTCAGCAAATTTTTGAGATCCTTTTTACTTTTTTTGTTAAATCATTGTATCATCAGCCAAAAAGACATACCTTTCCAACAAGACCTTCTGCAATATCACTAATAAAAATATTAAAGAGATTATGCCACACACAGAGCCTCATGTATTATGCCACGCACAGGAACCCCTTAATTATGCCACACACAGGAGCCACAAAAATATGCCACACGCAAAAGCCCTATAATTATGCCACACACAGGACCCCTAATAATTTTGCGACACACGGGAGCCCCTTAATTTTGCCACACATGGGGGCCCAATAAATATGCCACACACAGGACCCCCATTAATTATGCCATACATAAGCCCTGCGAGGTGTAAGCGGGCCACAATCTATTGTACAATTATAAAACAAATATATATGAAAACACTTATTACAAGCCTACCTATACACACACTGTCTCTCTATGTATAACTAGTTGCATTTATACTTATATTAATTTTTTAATATAAATTTTATATATATATATATATATATTTAACTATTTTCACATGTAATTAAAATGTTCTTCTGCACGCACATTGCACCTAAAAGACAGCACCATCCAGTAAAGAAAAACGGAACATCCCCTAGGGGACAAGTCGGCTCTACTCAGGTGTAAAGATTAATCTCTCATGTATAATATTTACCGGTCCTGGGGTGCTGGGTCACGCTGTGGAGGCAGCTGAATGTAGTAAACCAAAGAAGAAAAACGCTAGCACTCCTCAGTCCAGTGGAAAATAAGTGGTATATTTATTGCATAGGATCCGAAAAAGCAAGCAATATGGGAAACAGACAGGGGGGAGTTCGCCTTACGCGTTTCGTGCCTGGCTGGCACTTAATCATAGGCCATCCAGTACCCACAACACTTGCCAGGCACCTATACTGCACCCACAGCACCTGGCTTGCACTCATATTGCACCCACATGATTTGGCATGCCAAATTTCCATGCAGAACAAGCCACAGTGTCACTTTCCCTCATAGTACATTTTATTTTGGCCCACAAAACATGCCACAGTATCACTTTGCCATTAACATATGCAACAGCCAGTTTGCCTATTAAAATATGCCATAGTTTGAACATTTAATATGCCAGTGTTAGTGTGCCCATTAATATTTCTCTGTTAGTTTGCCCATTAATATGACACAGCCAATTGGCCCATTATTATGCCAGTACTAGTGTGTCCATTAATATGCCAGTGTTATTTTGCCCATCAATATTCCACAGCAAATTTTCCCATTCATATTCCAGTGGTATCTTGCCCATTAATGCCACAGCCAATTTGCCCATTAATATGCCTCTGTTATTTTGCCCATTCATATGCCACAGCCAATTTGCCCATTAGTATGCCAGTGTTGTTTTGCCCGTTAATATGCTACAGCCAATTCACCCATTAGTATGCAAGTGTTATTTTTCCCATTAATATGCCACAGCTAATATGCCCATTAATGTCAGTGTTATTTTGCCCATCAATATGCCAGTGTGTTTTTGTCCATTAATATGCCACAGCAAATTTGCTCATTATTATGTCAGTGTTATTTTTCCCATTAATATGCCAGTGTTGTTTTTCCCATTAATATACCATTGTTATTTTGTCCATTAATATTCCAGTGTTTGTACATTTATATGCCAGTTTTATTTTGCTGGATGGTACATGACAGTTTATCCTCCAACAGGCAGCTGCAAGAATAAAATACCCATAGGATAATTAAACATCATATATACAATAAGGAATTGGAATCTCATGCCTCAACAGCTCACCCACACATAATCAAGTACATTTGATAGGTGAAATCGCCATTCTTTATCCCAACATTGGGCTTCATCAATTAAAAAAAAATATATAGAACAATCACATCAGATGAGTAAACAAGTTTGGTAACAGTGATGTACACGCTTTCATATTGCTACTCTAACTGCCTAAAAGAAATTAATATTATGTGCATATATATATGTATGTAACATATGCATGCATTTAAACAAAAATATATTTGCCACATATATGCCATATTTTTTTTTTTATAAAGAAACTGGTCAGCTTGGGTACTAGTCATATACAATTTTCTATGTCAGTGACATAGGATCTTTGCTACACAAGCCACTGTGAAATTTACAGTTAAATTAACACTAAACTTCCAAAATGTTTTTGAATGGAATGAAATGAGAATCTGATTCCTGAAGCCATTCACACCATGTTATTACTGGCATTTCATAGAATTTTTTCAATAAAAATACTGCCACATAGTACATGGTCTTCATATTTGTATGGCACAGGTATACCATGTTATTGACTTGATTTAGTACTGATTCCTAGCGACATAATGAATGCATCCGAGTAGTGCTCATGTACACTTATGTTCCAGTGTGCAGGTACACGTAGCCTCATAGGGTTAGCACTGAAATGGTGACTCAGGAGCATATTCGGGAGTGATCGGTGCATATTGTACGCTT
The DNA here is from genome assembly GCA_036172795.1 of Pelodytes ibericus. Taxonomy (NCBI): domain Eukaryota; kingdom Metazoa; phylum Chordata; class Amphibia; order Anura; family Pelodytidae; genus Pelodytes; species Pelodytes ibericus. Next base: position 42,928,260 of record CM069859.1, on the reverse strand, counting down.
TTTATAGTGATATTGTCCCGATCCTGATGCTTCAATTTCCAAATGGCCTGAACAGTTGATTTGGACCCGACTTCAGGGATACTGAGTTTGTGCATGTCAGCACAAGTTCGGATCGCTGTATATTTTGTTGATCCTCCCAACTTTTTCCCCTGGTGAATCAAGATGTGGCGCTTGAGAAGTCACCATGCATGTGCAGTAGCACTACCACTGATACTGGCTGCGCAGTTGGTATTGTCTGTTGTTGCAGACAGCGGTGCATGTGATACGGACCGTGAGATTGTGGCCCTAAATACCATTGAACTCTACTTACTGCCCAAAAGCAGAAGATTTGGGGGTATGCTTATCTATGCAATCTTACTGCCATGTTGTCTTATTCTGTAAATAATAAGTAGCATCGGTTTATGGAGTGTTCATTTCTATAACACTGCAAATCACTGACAAATATGTAATCCATTTAGCCTGACAACAAAACGAATAGCTGGCTGAGAATTATGGGAACTGTAGTCCGCACAAATCCCAAAGATTTGCCATCTCTGTTTTCTGATAATTCGTATAATCGTCTTACTTCCTATCTCCTAATGTACAGATAGCCTTTAAATCTAACACAATACTTTTATGTGAAAAGGCTTACACGGCTGAACCCAGCCATATTACCGTCACTAGATCTATAATATACAGCAGTTCTAGGGTATTATCACTCATATTATTTTGTATCACGTGCAACACGAAACATAAACTAACATTAATGCTTTCAGGGCAGGTAAACCTCAGCACCATAGGCCCCGCCATGTACGTCACACGGTGAATACGGCGCATGCGCAGTGCGGCCGCCAATTCTGGGCTGCCAGCGCCATTACTGTCCGTTCACTGTGAGGAGGCGGCGGCGGCAAGAGCTTTGGGTAACGGCCTCTGAGACCCTGCGTCACTGGGAACGTGTCGGGGTTTACATTTACCGTTTACAGAGATATTCAATGGTAATACATTAATATTGCTTTGCAGGTTTTTAAGCTAAATGAGGTCGGTGCACAGTAAATTTTACGTGTGGCTGATAATGAAACTGTTGCAGGGCATTGTGCCTCTGAGAGAGAGAGAGAGAGAGGGAAGTATGACTGCCAGGCTATAACAATGGTCTGGGCCCTACATATACAAGAGTTCTGTCCCTTGCGTGATGTGCCGGTTGTGTGCAGTGTGTGCGTGATATGTGTTGTTGCAGAGTAAATCCCATCACTGGCATCTGCAGCTGGTTGGGTGCTTGCAACATAATGCTAGGCATCATTATTTACTTGTAGCCAAGATGTGGAGAAATATGTCTATAAAATAATCTCTCTAGTTTGGGGCTCACACTAAGGGAGTTATGCCTTACAGGGTTTTTTTTTTTTATAGTTCTATCCAACTCCAAATTTCCTTTAATGCATATTAAAGGAGCATGCAAGATTTTTTTTGCCACTTCTGATTGAGTTACTGTATTTTAGGAATTGGGTGATCAGAGAACCAGTTGGCTTGTGGCAGGTTGATGCTGCTTTCATTTGTGTACATAGAGATACATGGCGACTCCCAAACCAAGTGTGTATGATGTACTAAACTTTTGACATCCCCATAAATCACTGTGAGGGCCATTTGGCTGGTCTCATAGTGCCTAGGATTGCCCATGTTTGCACGGTTAACTGGGAGGTATAGATTGCAGAAGAAACGCTACAAATTATATGGGGTTGTTTTTAAAGGGAACTGTTGTTTGATGAAATGCAGGGTAAAAGTAGTACCGTATTTGCTCGAATATAAGATGAGGTTTTTTTTTAAAAACACCCCTCGCCTTATATTCGAGGTCGTCTTATAATCTGACCTCAAATCGAGGTCAGGCTATAAGACTGTGATCCAGGTCCCCCGCAGAGCTGCAGGGGACCTGGATCTCCCTCTCTAACAGCTGGAGGATGTCTGCGCGATGCGCGCAGACATCCTCTGCTGCTGCCCGGCATGACCGCTGGGACTTCTATGATGAAGCCGGGTTCTTCCGTCAGACAACATAAGGGGGAGGCTGGGGGAGAGAGACAGACAACATTGGGGAGAGGCTGGGGGAGAGAGACAGACACCGTTGGGGGGAGCATTGGCACATTAAAGGTAAAGCAATTTACATGTGAATATAAACAAGTTAAACTTTTTTCCTATAGGGTCTTATATTCGAGCAAATACGGTAATTTTATAAAATATAAAGCATGTTGGTTTCCTGAGATTTAATGGTGAACAAGCACATTTCTTGTTTACGTATAGTGTGTATTATTTATAATATTTCAAATACTTAAAGGAAGACTGAGAGGCAGAGCTGAGTGTAAACCAGCATGCATCCTCTACATCATTGGTTCCCAAACCAGTCCCTCAAGGCCAACTCAACAGTCCAAGATTTACCTAGTTGTATAAGGTTTCTTTTTATTTATTTTTTGACACAACTGAGTAATCCCTAAAATCTTGGACTGTTTGGTGGGCCTTGCGAAACCACTGTTCTATATTGCTTGTGAGCAGGGCTATATGCCTCATGTATCAGTCTGTTCTTTTTCGTCTAACAAAGGATAGTCCCCTCTATACTCTTTACTTAGCGCTACATGAATTGTTAGTGCTGTATTAATAAGTGTTAATGAAGTGTATCTGCAAAGCTATATTTTGAACTTACACCAGAGAAGTGTTACAATAGTTTATAATTGTTTCTGTTAACCACTTCGGCTCTTCCGAAGCTCTTGCCCACAGTAGGGCAGCGCCACATTGAAAAGGTTTTATTCACACTGACATTGCGCCCTTGGGCCAAATTTAGGTTTTGAATTGCAGTAATACTGCCGGAGCTTAGAAAGTGATCACTGATCGCTTTCTAAGCTCTTTTCAACACAAGATATACTAGGGATGTCCTTTGTAAGTGCAGTGATTTCTGTGACATACCTGTTATGTCCATTATCGAGAAGGGGTTAAAGAAGGAAAAGTTAAACACAACCATTAGTCCCTAACTTGGGGGGGGGGGGGGGGGTGATGAGTTTTCTTTGCTAAGCATACTCTCCAGATTTGTCTCAAAAGGGGCTTCACCTGACACTTGGGATCCCGCTGCAAGCCCTGCACTGGGAGCCAAGATGAGCAATTACTGTCAGGATGACAAGTCCCTGCAGCGGGATCTGCACACCGCCCATCACGGGAAGACGCGATGAGTCGTTAAACTCTATGCCATCCTACAAGCTTTTAGGCACTAAAAAGTAGGATGGCATAGAACGTCCTACAGATGGGAAGGGGTTACATGTGGGCATGTAGCGTGTGCTGTACAACTGAACCCTGGAAAGTTAAGACCATGGAATAAAGTAAATATTTTTACCCCACATAGTAAACAGGAATTGAATATTCTACTAAACCTAAAAATATTTAACATTGCAGAACTGCTAAATTTGTATGCTCATGTATGAAAGTTCATGCTTAAAAGAACTTAATGGTATGTGGGTAGATACATAGTGAAATTACAAATAGGGGCTGCACACCTAATTAGTAGTAATAAACAAAGTATAACTTCATCAAATATAGATAGCTAAAAATCACATATAAGCCACATGGAAAGACAAGGATGGAGCGCTATAGGTAAATATTTCCCAAAAAACACCACGTGTGGGAAACTAAAAAATATACTTATATTTAGATAACTTTCAAATTGCTCAGATGGCGGTCTTCGGTCCTTATAATCTTTTACAGCAGATATTTCCTCAGAGAAAAATGAATAAGGGGACAGACAATGGTGCTCTCTGTGTGTATATAGACAAACCAGATATTGCTGTATATATATGCACACTCACTTAGGGTGGAGCAGAAGTGTACTGCTCAATAAAACAGCATTCACTGTAAATCTTGCTTGAATAGCAAGTATGGATTCCCAGATGCCGATTCACTCTCTCATTAGCATAGAATATGGGAAGAGGAAAGCTTCATAGTATAAAACCTTTTTAATATACATAAAAGAAACAGGCAAAAACTCTTACATTTCTTCCAGGTGACCGCTCTGAGTGTCACAAAAACGCTTGGAATAAGTAGCAAAGATGAAGTCTTAAAAACAAACAATCGCTGGCAGTTGAATCTCGCGCATATGTGTAGATCAGCTGACGTCAGATGCGTTTCGCCACACCCAGGGCTTTTTCTGTGACCGGAGAAGTCCCTGAAGAAGCCCTGGGCGGGGCGAAACGTGTCTGACGTCAGATGATCTACAGAGGGTTTCTTTTGTTGACACTTTCTAATAGTGTTAATTTTTAAAAGTGAGTCCTATTTGGTGATAATTGTGGTATTCACTAAAATGTTTAGCGTACACAACAGTAACATAGAAACATAGAATGTGTCGGCAGATAAGAACAATTCAGTCCATCTAGTCTGCCCATTTTAAAGTAATATCAGGACCACTGACAGTATTAACATGTCACTGGTCCTCTACGGAATAACTTTTTACTTATTGTACAAAATTTTCTATTTTTATTTAAACCTAGGGTTAGAACAAAAGAACTGCATGTCCCCGGGTGTCGGGCTATAGGAATCGCGCATTCCTGCACACATCATTAAATACTGTTTTTATTGCCATAAGAAGAGCTTTCTTTAGATAGCATTATTTTGATCATATCGTGTAATTTACTGTAAAAAATAAACCATGGAGAAAAATAAACACTTTCTGACTTTTAGTTGAAAAATATTTTGCTAATCTACAATAGGTAAGGAAAAAAACTGCTAAATAGATTCTAATATCTGTCCTGAGTTTAAACAAATCAATGTCTACATGGTTTTCTTTTTTTGCATGCTATAGGGCAATAACTGAAAATTGTGTATTTCCTAACCTTTTGACACCAACCCAAATCCTCTCTCTAACCCATTATTTTCATCATATTACATAATTTACCATAAAAAAACATAAAATATTATCTGCAAACATATCTAAACACAATGTTTTTGTGCTTCTGCAGTGTTTGTGTTTAGATATAATTTTCTTCTTTCTCATTTACTGTACCAACACAAATTATATATTTTTTTTCGAGGTAAGAACGACTTTCTTTAGACACTTTTTACCGTAAACGTGACCATAACCATTTGTCTAAACTGCGGCCAGTATTTAACTGTCCCACAGCTGCTTGCCCAGGCTGTTTGATGAGCCATTTTTTCCCCTTCTTACTTTCGCGTGTGTTTTCCGGCACAGCTGGAAGGACTGAAGTAGGCTGCGCTAACATGCTAGCAACGCATGATGATTTTTCTTTTCTATCATCTTGATTTTTCTTTTCTATCATCTTGTTGTGAGTTGCTAGCATGTTAACGCATTTTGCTCAGGCAGCGACGGTCTTCCCTACTGTATCTATCATTTTTACCAATAACAAACTTCATTAACACGTGTCTCGTCTCTCCTCCCACCATCATTACCACCTGATTTCCCCGATCAGGATAATTATTGGCTTCACCAACACCAGCACTATTATCCGCTGCTTCACCTCTTCCAGATCCTTTATCACCTTCTTTAACACATGCACCACCATTATCATTACATGCTTCACCAATGATATCACCATATTTATGACCAGATGTAATTGTAAATGTATGATGACATCCGTTATGTGTGCATGGGTATGAACCCACTTAGACAAAGTTTACAGATACAGATGTATGTTTTTTGATGTTTATCATAGGAAATATGTTGGTGGATCCAGGCAAATTTAAAAATAGGATTTCATATTTTTCTAGTAAAACTGGGGTTACAGCAAATCAAATAGAGAGTGTATGTCAGGGCTTGACAAATTTGTTTTGAATCTAGGAGCCAGCCAAAAAAGTTAGGACCCAGCAACTTTTTTTTTTAAATATCAACGTTTTATTTTCAATGACAAAAAACAACAGTTCTTAAATTAACACATAAAGAAGACTAGAACCAAACGTCATTAGCATTTAAGTTATGCAAATAATTAATTTAGGCTGATGTGATACCAAATGTTCTATATATTATATTAGTGTTTTTCACTTGGCTTTTTGTGGCCATGAACATGCCTTGTCGTTCTAGAACTGAAGTACCAATGGTCCACTGCCTTTGCAGGATCAAACTCCTTCACTGATGGCCCATTCATGCTGATCATTACCAAATCACTCAAACGTTCTTCATGCATTGATAATCTGAACTTATTTTTTACCAGGTTCTTTAAGCTAAACCCCCTTTCACAACATGCGGTTGAGACAGGTTACACAGATACAATGGATAATAAGTTTCCCAAAACTGGAAACCTCTCCGTGTTGGACAGTGCCAAATCCAAAAGCTCACTCATTTTCTTTCCTTTTCCAAGGACCTTAAATTCATATCACTCATTGAGCAGAGCGTGCATGCATTTGTCATGCATTTCAGGAGGAGACAGTTGTTTCTGAAAATGCTGAGCCAAAGCTGTAATGTCTTCAACACCATAGTCTTGTAATGCTGTTCCTGCTGGCCAGGCAAAGGTGTCAAACATCGCCGTGGAGCTTTCAATATTCCTCTCACCCAGAAATCGTTCTTCCAGGGATTTAACGGCGTGTTGAATCAAGTTCTTTTTTCCTTCTGGATTGATATAGTTACAATATTGCTGAGTCCATGTAACTGCATGTTTTGATACAGTCCTTTAAGGGATGTTCCTGTGTCTCCTCATGCTGGTTTGGTGCATCTTTGAGAGATTTTAAGGACGATATTGTGTATTTCACATGTAACTCGATTGTGCTTAAGAAAAGCTCTTCCCTTTGAAATAAAAGGGAGAGGTTCTTAATAATTTCCAACGAGTCTAGAAGAAAATGGAGCATGTGAACAAATTTAAAATTTCAAGGTGGACTGTAACACGTTTCCAGTCTTTGACAAGGTCAGAAAGAGCACTGACTTTGCTGGCCACCCATCTTACGTTATGCAGGTACTGAAACTTCTGGATTTTACTTTGAAGACTTTCAGCAACCTGCTTCTCTTAGGCGAGTACTGGTAAAACTGGTACAGTTTCTTCAGAACAGAGTCGTGGTCATCAATGAATTTAGCATGTTTAACGGAGCTTAAAACACTTAAATTTAATCTGTGTGCAACACAGTGAATGCCAATTACGTGAGTGAGGTTTTGCCGTATTTTCTGCACCAGTCCATTTTCAGCTCCAGTCATTCTGGCGGCACCATCTGTACCAATGCCAATGAGCTGGCTTGAAGAAAGCCAGTCTAGGAGCCCATGTGTCTTTAGATCTTTAGTGATAGTGTCCAAGTACCCCTCTGCAGTAGCCATTTCAAGAGGTAAGACTGACATAAATACTTCTTTGAGCCCATTGTTCTTGATATACCTGACATACAATATGAGTTCCTCTACTCCTGCTTTGTCAGTTGATCCATCTAGCATCAAACTGACATATTTTGCCTCTTTTAGCTCGCAGGTGAGTTCTTTGCGTATTACACTTGCAATATGTGACATGAATTCTTTGCATCTCTTATCATTTGCATACTCCTCTCTCATAGCAACTTCTAATTTCCCCGTCAGCTTTAGCAATCCTTCAAAGTCTGTGTATGGCCTGTTGTTCTTTCCAATATAGTAGGCCACATTAAATAAAACCTTCATATGGTTGATCATGCCTTCATCCATTTTCTTCACACATGCAGCCAATGGTGTAGCTTCTGGAGCGAACAGGGCTTGTTTGGCCTGTACACATTTTTCATGCTGGAGAGACTTTGCATGTTTTTTAAAGGTCTCAAGTTTAAACGGCCCTGAAAAACCTTTCACAGTCTTAGATCCTTGGTCAGCAATGCCAGGGAAGGAGGTACAGACCTCACATATGGCTATACCCGTGGTTTGGTCAAATTTAAGCCATGTGAGTTCCTTGCACCAGTCTTGCTTGAATTCTCTTTTTCCAGGATTATGAGGGTGGCTTGTCGAAGGGACAGATTCTTCTGCTGGTTCTTCTTCTCTTGTGCTACTTGTTTCTGCAGTAACCAGCTCCACTGCACTTTCCACAGGAGAGGTCTTTGCAAAGAAATTAGTTATCCGCAATTTCTTTGCATTCTCTGGCACCCTAGCTTTTGCTGTACGCTTCATTTTTTCAGAATCCACTAACAAAGATAATTGCATTTTAGTATATGTGTTATTACTTACGCTATATTTAGACAAGGTTGTTTAGAAGGGCACCATGGTCTCAAAAAATTTAAGTGGGAACCAGGGCTAAGCACCAGCGTTGTTCATTGTGAACATTTACTGAAATCAACAAAGTAAAGGAGGAGAGTTTATTTAAAAGAAGAAAAACTTCCATAACTAAAGCACATAGTCCTCTTTTAGCCGGGAAAAGATTTAAAATTAATATCAGGAAGTATTACTTTACAGAGAGGGTAGTGAATGCATGGAATAGCCTTCCAGTAGAAGTGGTAGAAGATAACACAGTGAAGGAGTTTAAGCATGCATGGGATAGGTATAAGGCTATCCTAGATATAACATAAGGACAGGGACTAATGAAAGTATTACTTTACTGAGAGGGTTGTGGATGCATGGAATAGTCTCCCAGCAGAAGTGGTAGAGGTAAACACAGTGAAGGAGTTTACGCATTAATGGGATAGGTATAAGGCTATCCTAGATATTAGATAGGGGACTAATAAAAGTATTTAGTACATTGGGCAGACTAGATGGGCCAAATATTATCTGCCAGTGGCAGATTTGACAATTACAGACCTTGCCATGGAGTACAGATACTTTAGTGTCTTCCCAGGAACTTGAATGCAGTCCCCATGACAGATAGGCATTTTGTGTAAACTTTGTTAGGGAGTGGAGTTTGTATGGCTTTGTTCAGAAAACCCACTTTATTTTTAAATGCAGGATATGAAAGGGAAAAAAATGCAGCAGTGTACTGATTATTAGTATTGAATAAAATAATAAATGCTCTATGGCAGGGCTCGACAAACCCCGGGCACCAGGTCGCCATGGCGACCTGGAAATGGAGCCTGGCGCCCGGGTGCCGTTGCCCTAATGTTCCCCTTTCCGCTGCCATCCGTCTTTTGCAGCGCGAGGGGACAGACAGCAAGCTCCGCCCCCTCGCGCAACACGTGTGTTAGTGTTCAGCCGAAAGAGCCATGAGGATCGGCTGCGGCACGAATGTTCCCCCTCCCCAGCAATGAGGTAAGGCAGCCGGGAGGGGAAACATTCGTGCCGCAGCCCATCTTCATGGCTCTTTCGGCTAAGTGCTGGGTTGTCAACCCAGCACTCAGAAGTTAAGAAGGGAAAAAAAAACTTGTGTATGTTTGAGTTGTATATGTGAAGTGGGGGGGAGGGATGTATATGTGAAGTGGGGGGGAGGGATGTATATGTGAAGTGTGGGGGGGGGGAGATGTATATGTGAAGGGGGGAGAGATGTATATGTGAAGGGGGGAGAGATGTATATGTGAAGGGGGGGGGATGTATATGTGAAGGGGGGGGTATATATGTGAAGTGTGGGGGGAGGTGTATATGTGAAGGGGAGGTATATATGTGTGAAGTGTGGGGGCAGGTGTATATGTGAAGGGGAGGTATATATGTGTGAAGTGTGGGGGCAGGTGTATATGTGAAGGGGGGAGGGATGTATATGTGAAGTGTGGGGGGGTATATATGTGAAGTGTGGGGGGGTATATATGTGAAGTGTGGGGGGGAGGTGTATATGTGAAGGGGGGGTATATATGTGAGGTGTGGGGGGAGGTGTATATGTGAAGTGTGTGTGTGTATATGTGAAGTGGGTTGGTGTGTGGGGTTTGTATATGTGACGTGGGTTGGTGTGTGTGGGCTGTATATGTGACGTGGGTTGGTGTGTGTGGGGTGTATATGTGACGTGGGTTGGTGTGTGTGGGGTGTATATGTGACGTGGGTTGGTGTGTGTGGGGTGTATATGTGACGTGGGTTGGTGTGTGTGTGGGGTGTATATGTGACGTGGGTTGGTGTGTGTGTGTTTATGAATTGCGTGTATGTTTGCGTGATTGTCTGGCTCCTAACAATTTTTGCTGGCTCCTAGAATAAAATTAAATTTGTCAAGCCCTGCTCTATGGACAATAGAGGCTGGTACTTTTGAATAAGGTAAATTACACACCACCAGCCTACATTGTCCATAGAGATTTATTAATGTATTCAAAACTAATAATCAGTACATTGCTGCATTCTTTTACATCCTACATTTATAAGTAAAGTACTCTGGGTTTTCTGTGCCATGCTTAAAACTCCCTTAAACTGCAATATGCAAAAGTATACATCACTTTATTAAAAGGTAAACATCAGTATACTTTTGCACATTGATAATACCTACAGCATTATAACAGGGCTTGACAAATGTATCTGAGGTTTAGGAGCCAGCTAAAATATCTAGGAGCCAGACAACTGCACATAAACACACGCAGTCACAGACAGACACACATAGTCAATCAGTCGCATATATACACACACACACAGACACATAGTCCATCACATATACATACAGAATAAAGGATAGTTTATTCTAATTTGGAGTACCAGGGTGAAAATCCTCTCCGTGCACCTTCCACTTCTGAGTGCGAAACCCGCTACACCTTGTTTTAATACATATACATACACACATCCACATACAAGGCAGCAGGTTTTTTTTTTTGTTTTTTTTA